>CM066984.1:90358730-90400968 GCA_033977485.1 Hydrangea macrophylla
TCTTTTGTTTCTTTTGAGAAGGACCCTTGCCCGGAGCTGGGTTGCGGGCCGGTCTCTTGGCAATCTGCTTACGCCGGATGGGAGCTACCGATGGGACAGGAACATCGGCCTGGGGGGCTGATGAAGCCATAAAAGGCACAAGGGCCTCGGCAGCTGTGCTTGGAAAGATAACTCGTGCCCGTTCGTCCCACCATTGGGCGAATTCCTCTGACACCATTGGCCGGGCAGAGAAGGGTGTGAAGCTGAACGCGGCTTTGAGCCGGTCCGACCTCTCTTTTATCTTTTTTACCTGCCCGTAATTAACAATGAGGCCGCGTTCAACCGAATCAACGTTGACAGTTATGCCAGGGGGGACGGGCACGAGTTGTGTAAGCCCGAATTGACGGGCATATAAAGGAGCAAAGTAGTATTCGGCCCCGCATTTATTGTTGGCTGATGGGATGCTTGGGCTAAAAATAATGTCTCTAGCTACTAAGTAACTAGAGAAGATTTCATTATAAGTAGACTGGGTGCCCGAACCCCAGTTGGAAGGGTTATTGGAAAGCTGAAGGAAAGAAGAGAATTGAAGAGAAAAGAATGGAGTAAAGAGATTGACATCCCGAGGGGAGCAACCCTGATAAAAGAAAGTAAAACACTCTTCAAAGGAGTGTGAAGCAGGAGATATGTTCATGAATTGAACAGCGGAGATTGGAACATCGGCCAATGGGCTGATGGTGGGTTGGAATTCAGGGAAGTAGGAGTGAAGCCACAATTGCAGTACCCACATCGGGCTACCACCAGCACTGAAGCCCGAATGGACAAAATCTGTTATACCTCTGACCAGGTGCGCCCAGACCAGCGTAGCCATGGCTAACGGCTTCCCTGATGCAAAAGCCAGGGCCAGGGTTGTATACTCTTTAGTAATGGCTTGGGAAGCCGAACAAAAGAGGAATTTGTTGAGCCAATAGATGAGGAAGGCCGTGTGTTCGGAATCGGACACCTCCGTATCATCTGCTCCGATGCAAGCAGAGAGAAAACCTCCAAAGGCTGTTATCGGCCTGTGTGAAACGGCCCCGTCCCTGACAATATCTTGTTGAGGGTAGGCAAAGCTGGACGTCCCAACGTCAAGCCCGGGAAGGATCTCTGGTCCATGAGGGTGAAGGCCGAGTAGGTAGCTGATGTCTTTGACGGTGGGAGACATTGGTCCGCAGCGGAAAAGAAAGCCGTTGTAAGATGAGGACCAGAATAGTAAGGCAGAGAGAAGAAGAGGTCGGTCTATCTCTATTCTTGACCGACTGAGCAGTATGGCGTCGTGAATGCCCGTTTGCTTCCAGATACCGGCCTTTGAGGCCGCACCCTGGTAACCCATTTGTCCCAGTCAGCGGCGGGGGTCGGCCATCCCTGAATTGGCTGGTTTACAGTCTGGACCTTGGTCCAATGAGCAGGGACTTGTAGGAACGCTTCGTTTTCTACTGGGGGGAAGAAAGGAAGAAAAGCCACTGGAGGGTGGCCCAGAAACGCCGCGCCCAAACCTGGTGCGGCTGGTGAACCATTGGAGGAGCTGTAGGGGGTGAGATAATCAGTAGAGATCTCAGCGGCGTGAGCTTTGGCTAAGGTCCTAACCTCTCGGCAGCGGTTTTGTGGCGGTGGAGCGTCTGCGAAAGATTTTTTTCCTTTGGAGGTGGCCGGAGCGGTCTTGGGAGCCATGTCTATGGAAGAGAGAAAAGTCGCCAGAAAAGATGGAGGTTTAGAGTGAGAAGCTCTGTTTTTTGCTTAATTCTGGAGAGAGTAAAAATGCGAATGTGCAAGGAGTTTCGGAAGTGGGGTGATATTTAAATATCACGACGCCGTAATCATGGCGCATTAAAAGTGGGGTGACTGGTGGGATTCTCCATAATCTGACAGTTGCTGCATGCTTGACGCGTGGCATATTTGAAATTCAAAACGTCACATCAATCAAGGCGGGACGTTTGATATGACCTTTTGGGGGGCAATTGTTTGCACCCAAAAACCGTCAATGATTTTTGAGCCCGAGTTAAGTTGAGTTGGATGAAGGAGAAGCTGGGTTAAGTGGTAATGACTCATCAGACTCAAGAGGTAAGCCCGATGGAGGGAACAACTATTGAGAGAAATAAGAAGAGTCCGATGGGAGCATTG
Source organism: Hydrangea macrophylla (assembly GCA_033977485.1). Classification (NCBI taxonomy): domain Eukaryota; kingdom Viridiplantae; phylum Streptophyta; class Magnoliopsida; order Cornales; family Hydrangeaceae; genus Hydrangea; species Hydrangea macrophylla. The sequence goes on from CM066984.1 coordinate 90,360,867, forward strand.
AGCAAGTGTAAGGATCATCGGGCTATGAGAAAATATAACCTAGTATGTTGATAGCCCGATAAGTGGGGAGCAGCAGCAGGAAGCCCGATCGGACACCGCGTAATGAAGATGAGAGAAAGTCAGAATCGAAGTCCGATGGGCCATGAACGGTGGCAGAAGGGTAGTCGGGCATGGAGGAAGACGTGGAAACAGTTTGAGCCCGATTCATCTAGAGGAGTAATGATGAGGCCGATTGATAAAGGATAGAGCGTTGCTATTCCCAGCTGGCATGATGACATCATTTCTGAAAGTTTTGGAAACAAGAGTCCGTTTAGGAAAAGGGTTAGTTGCCAGCTGGATTGAGGTCTGATCCCTAAATTAAAGGGATTGATTCAATCAAGTTCTTGATAAGGTAGGAATCATTGATATAGCAGGATTTCTTCAATCAACCAATCAGCTAATCAGCGTGGGGCGCAAGTTAAGGAATCATAGTCCAAATAGGGATCAGTTCAGGCCGTTATAAATATAGAGGCAGGCCCTTCAAGCAGAGGACTCCGCGTCTCTTCGACAAAAGCATACACAACATTCAGTGTTCAGCACATTCGAAGCATTCAAAGCACTTTCTCCAAGTCTTTGTTTTTTCCAGCTTTAGTAGCAAATAGGTCTGTCCTTTTGTTATTATTGGTTCGTTCTTTTGAATAATCAGTCTATTCTGGTGTGTTCTTGAGATCTGTCTTAGTTTTTCCAAGCATTTAATAAAAATCTGTTTTTATTAAACAGTTTGTGATTTTGGTTTACCTGTTAAACTCGATACTTTTTAGCTTGTGCGCTTCAGTACTGCTAAAGGACTTTTAATGAGGGTACTTTCCTACTCACTACACACAATCACCAGTTTAGAAGTCAGATTCATCAAAAGCCTTGTGTATCACTGACACAAGCAGATAGGAAATTAGTTTGCACGCTCACACACACACACACACCGAACCACCGACTGGTTCTGGCACGCCCGCGCAAATTACAAGCAAACATAAACGGGGCTGATTAGTTGCTCCCAATATTGTGATGAATTCCTATTAATTTTATGCTAAAAATCACTGATATGTCATCAACTAAAAAAATTGGGGCTTTGTTTTGTCTTTTCTGATACTTCAATGTCGTTGGTCTTGGACTCTTGGTATGGACAAAAAACTAAAATAAGGCAAAAAAATTTGGTTTTTTAGCATATGCAACGTCGTGGGTCTTTTTTTTTTTATTTGATACTTCAATGTCGTGGCTTGGTATGGACTAAAAACTAAAAAAGGGCCAAGATGGACACGTGGCTCTATTTTTCATCTTAATCTTCATTATTCAGCAATTTTATCATCTATTGGGGTCACGTGGAGCCCACCAAACTGTGTCGGATGCTTCGTTGTAAGTAATTTTATAATTTGGGTACACATTACTGCGGTGGTGGCAAAGTTGAGTCCAACCATTTGACGATCCCCTTACAAAGTCAATAATAATAATTATGTTTTATTACTTATATTTTATGTGTCGTACTATAATATTATTTTATTTGTTACATTTTGTCTTAAAATTATGTTATTTTGAAACTATTATTCATCGTTGATTAAAAATATTTTTTTGAATTTAATTGTAATTTGAATTTAATTGTAATTTAAATTGTGTTCGTAATCAATAAACACACTAGGACTATATATTAGTAGATGGTTGTCACTTATAGTGTTATTATATGTAATAGGATGGTGTACTTAAGCCATTAGGATAGGGACTCTAAGTAGACATTGTGGATATTTGTAAGATAAATACTAAACAGAATCATTAATGAACACTCTTGGACCAGTCACTGTTATTAGAAGAGTTGTTCTTCTAACAATTACAGAAAAGTCCTTATTGACCTGAATATGTTACTAAGTCTTATATATCTATTAGTGTAGGTTTAATATTATCAACCGGTGATGTCTAATTAGGGCCTATATACGGACTTGTTGGGCTACATTAATAGTGTATGAAGATTTGTGGTTGTCCAATAATTAAGGGATTCATTACTCTTAGTGTTAGAGAGAATATTCAAGATTATGTTTATTACATATTGAATTAAACTAGCCGGTGTAATTTAGAAAAATGGTTTTTTAAATTGTTATAATGTATTCAATATTTGTGAAGAGATATAGATGTAAACTAATTGGATATCCGTACCTTTGGTGGTTCAATCCTAGATTTGTATGGAATATTAGTTGGTGGAGGGACTAATATGCAAAAATTGTTAAGAGGGTATACTCACATATTAATTCTCTATTCTTTCGAAAGATGATGGAATTAGATTCTATGTATTTTACTCTTATGTATTATGTATGTTCAATGAATTTACAATGTAATAGGTTCTTTATATGTACTTATTTGAGAATAGTGTACAATGAATATACAAAGAAATTGGATTCCTTATACTTAGTTTCATTTGGTGAATTTACATTCCCTAAACATTAAATATATCTTGACTTACCAATGAATAAGAATCCCTAATTGACACAATGCACCATACTTCCTCCCTAACTTAGTGAAGAATCCTAGAGGGCTTAATGAAGTCTATAAATATATACAAGAAAGTGTTGCAAATTAATCACTTGAATCATATTTTCTATATTCTTTTCTTGGTGGCTAGTAGGAGAAAGAGAAGTATAAGCATTTAAGACTTAGGAGGATTTTACACTTGTGCAATATAGTGAGCTTGTTTGGAGATAAAAAGAGGAACAAGCTTTGGAAACTTCAAGACTACTTGCACTTGAATCTTGTAAGGTAAGTTCTTTGTCATAGATTCATGTAAATTATGTGGAAAGTTCTTGGAGTAATTTTTGTTAAATAAAAAAAAATATATTATTCGATCTCTCATATGTGATTTGAGTATTATTTTTTCCTTCAGTGGTATCATAGGCCACATGTTTTTTTTTTTTTACATGAATCTAGACTTATAACTTCATTTTCTTAGTTGATGAAAGAGTTAGACTCATTTGTCACAAATATGTTAGAGTGTTTTTTATTTCTTCTCATTTGGAAGAAATATCATATACTTGTCTTATGTGCAATTTATGTATGATATTATATGTTTCATGGAATGCCAAAAAGACATGTTATGTTTTTAATAAAATGAACTTAAAAGTACTCTTCAAATATATATAACTACAGTGGGAGTTCTTTAAAAAATTTTATTATGTCTTTTTGATATATGTGTTGATATATATATATATGCATGTATTCCCTTTAAAAAATATTACATCAAATGTGAAAGTTAGAGATTGATTTTTAAGAAAATATTCTCTAAAGGCCTTCCATTGTTTCTAGATATGGAGAGTAATATTTCAAACTAGTTGATGCTAAAATGACAAGACTTGTTTGTTAATTTACTATTATTAGTTACTTTATAGTGATGATAGATATGTCATGGCTAGTGGGAGTATCAACTGAAATGAGGATGGTACCTACAGTACGTGATACATTTAAACAATGGACATACATTTGACCAATAATCCATATCGACCTAAAATAGGTGGCTGATATGAATTATATGTAGGCCAAAATTAAGACAAGAATTTTTTTACATATTAAGGGATAGATAAGGTGTATTTACTTGGAAGTACATGGTATATTCTGATAGGAATTATTAAGTTGACAGAATAAAGTTCTTGTCACTCACTAAAAATACATAAAGGCTATGTATTTTCAAGTTTAACGTACAAGGAAAATGTGATACTTGACAAACTAGTGGGTATTACCATTGTAATAAAAGTCCCAATTCAATGGTCAACTGCATGCAATAAATATAATGTTATTTTCTCCTTATGTTGTTTTGTATTTTTTTTTCTTTATTGTGTAGAATGGCCAACTATAGCCCGTTATTGAAAATATTGGATGATAATCTTCTTAAAGGTTCTAATAATGGTGATTGGAAAAGGAACTTAACTATTTTGCTCATGCTGAAAAATTGAGCCACGTTTTGAATGAGGATCCATCAACAATGCCTGGACTTGATACCTCTTAGGATATCTGTAACACCAGCTCATTTATTTGTATTTATCTATATATGGATATGTCTCAGTATTTCTGTATTCGTATATGATAGTTGCGATCGCGCATGGATTAACTTTGAAGATTAGTTCTAATGAATGTTTACTCCTTTAACTTTTTATAGAAGGATTGGAAAACCAGAAGCCCCGATCGCTCGAGACGCCCGAGCGCTCGAGGCGCCGGAGTGCTCGCGATGGGAGTGCTCGAGCTAGCGCGAGCGCTCAAGCTAAAAATATGAGAAAAGATTATTTTTCCCCTGGGCTTGGAAAAATCTATAAATACCCAGCATCACCTTCATTTATTTCGTTGGAAAAACAGAATTATAGAGAGCTTAAGAAAGAGAGATCCTTGAGAGTTCATACACAAACATACACACATTCATGCTTGCATGGCCTCCAATTGATGATCCATTCACCTCTTACACACACAAACACCTGCATTACAACTATGGGGAAGTTCTGGAGTTGAGTTCTTGAGGATCAAAGTGCATGAGAAGAAGTTTGGAAGTCTTGAAGCTTGCTAGACTTGTATTTGGAGCTTGATCATCACCCATACACACATATCTTCATCATTTTCATCATCTAGTTCATTTAGATCTTGGTGAGTATACTTACTCATTCTAATATATGTTTTCATAAGTTATTTAGATGATCTAAGATCATGCATGTAACCTGCATTAAAGTTATTAAGCTTACAACTATGCTGCTAAAACCGTCACTGTTCAGAATCTGCACACCTAAGTGATCGAGCTTAAAGAACGGGCCAAGCCTAAGCGCTCGAGAGGTGCAAGCACTCAAGTTCAGCAGTGTTTTAAAGAGTAAGTTGTTGCATGTTAGTTTAATGTTGATCTATAATATGCTGGTTGTGTTATGTGCTGAGAAAGTTACACCTTGAGCTGATTCATTATATTTATGTTTGCATGTGCTGTACTTCATGTTTATTGAGTAGTACTTCTTATATGCACAACTTTTATAATGTATAAAAGAAGAAATCCTGGTATTTATAAAGGCGAGCGCTCGATCTCACCCGAGCGCTCGAGCCCACTATTTATAAAATAAACATTTTTTCTATAGTAAGTTAATGACGAACTGAGCTGGTAAGACTTGTACGAGCAAGGTACGCAAACTTCGATAATGATAATGTGAATATGACATCTCGTAATAATGCACATTAACGACTTGTACTGCACGCGTAGTTATGTTAAGAGAGTTACGATAATGTTGATATCGAGATCTGTAACAATGAAGATATAATGAGAGTTAATAACAAGTTGATCGTGTCCATCAGTCTGGTTCTTGTGTCTCAAGCACCGTACAGTTATGTAAGTGTTACCAAAGGCCAAGTCGGGCATGGATGTCAGATGAAAGGCCAAGTTAGGCAAGATAATGTGGTAGTATCTCGTCGGTACTGTCGTAAAAAGGTTACTCGGCCATTTGGACAGTGTGGGTAAGTCGGTTAAGTCTGTTAGAACAAGATGGGGTTACCTAAAGGCCAAGTTGGGCATAGTTAAAAGGTCAAGTTGGGCATAGTTAAAAGGTAACCTAATGTCCATAAGGAGGCGATGTTCCCCGGGCAGAATGGAATAAGATGGGTTCACCCAAGGCTAAGTTGGGCATAGTTAAAAGGCCAAGTTGGGCATAGTTTAAAAGGGTAACCTAGCGGCCGTAAGGCGACGATGTTCCAGGCCCAATGGCATTCATGCCAGATTGCATGCAAAAAATCCAGTCGATGATCTAAAGTAAGTCGAGTCATAAGTGGTTGAACCAATGGTTCAAAGTTTAGTATTCAGCCGATTTGGATTGGACAGACAGTCGAAGGTGATCAATCAGTCAATGTCAATTATATCTCTCGGTGTGCGTATCATCAATAAACATTTCCTAACTTACATATTACGTCAAGATTGAGTATAGTAAGACTTAATGTAACGATTTCAAGGCATAAAAAGAAACAGTTTTACTTACCAACAAATTAACGATGTTTTTGGAGCCCGTTCAAGTGTAGTGGGATTGCTCACTCAGCTTGCAGTAAAGCTGACGATTTTCATATCTTGGACAATCAAACGTCCAGATCTTGTAGAGGCAGAGTATCTGGAAGAGGAGTATGTCGAGGAGGGCTATGGCTTCGCGAGCTAGCTGCCGGAAGTGAAGACTTTTGCTGCTACCTTTTGTTTTGTATTAGAGGAACTAGGTGCCAGACTTATTGTTTTGTTGTCGGGCTTTCGCCCAAGATATTTCTCTCTCTTTTTTTTTTTTTTTTTATTTTTTTTATTTTATGGTTCTGTAATAACGAGATACGTAAGACTCTGATGTGTTATACTCAAGTATGTGTGGATACCGGCATTTGGGCCCACTTTAGTTTAAAACATTTTTTCAAATTTTAAATACAAAGAGTCGCCCACTTAATTTTTTAAAGGATAATTAAGAAACCATTTTAAAAGCAAACCAATCTTTTGCAAAACCAAAGATAAACTGGGTCCGGGGATTATGGAATGAAAGGGGAAGGAGCCCGGCAGACTAAAACACCCCTTTCATCCTATCTCGTGATAGGCCTCTACTCAACATCCTTTTTAATCGAATTATTAATCTAAGGCATGCCCTCAACTAATACATATGTATATATACATTACAAAAGCATGTCAAAAAGGGTGTAAGATTGCTAACGATAAACTAGCATCAAAAACCATGTAATTCAATTAGCAAGCAACATGATATGCAATAGGTAACTAGAGAACTTACCCGGAGTCCCGCCGCGAAATAGAAATGTGTAATGCATGCAAGAATAGAAATCCTAAGAAAAGGTCTCTAATCACATATACACATAAGGCAAGACCTAAGCTAAGGTGTCGCGCATGGAGTCGAAAATCAATTAAAATCAAAGAAGTAAATCAAATTAGAGAAGGGATTGAGAAAATGTACCTCGAATGCGCTACAAAACAAAGATTAGTACACATGCCTTGATAAAAGATATCAAATAATCAACCCTAAGCTTCTGGCTTAAATCTATCAAGCATGGAAAAAATTGACCTATTTATGGATTCCTTCTAATTAGTTGAAACGTATCACTTCTATAGATATGCAAGTCTCAACTAGGAGCCAATGCAATGTCCATATAGAGGTAGTATAATCCCAAAATGATTATAAGAAACTCACAACTAGGTTCAATTAGGGACAAAACAACCTAGAGCTAGATCCTAACTACAGGTATAAATATACATGGATGAATGCATGGATATGTATAAGGACAAGCTATGAATTATTCACTAACTTGGATCACTTAGCCTCTGGATTTAAATTTAATTATCATTATTTCAAAACATGATTTCGGTCCCAAGGCATTAGGAGACCATTTAAGTTAAAATCAATAAGATTAGACAAAAACAGTGACAGTTTCACATGAATTACAGAGAGCAGACCAGACTTTCAAGAATATAAATAAAATACATCCAACGGTTGGATCTTAATGATATTTGAGTATGTTAAGCCTCTTTGAGTCTCGTTTCTAACCTAGAAGAAAAATCAAAGATCCAACGGTTAGATCTCTGGGAATAAGGAAAACACTAGACATCATTCAGGAATCTGCAACTCTCTGTTCAGAGTTTTTGTATGATTTTCTAAAAATAGTAAAAAAATGAGAAACACTTTGTTCTTTTTAAGGGTATCTTCCTAACACTTTGGACTACTTAGAAAAATTTATTGGAAGTCAAGAAAACTTGATTAAGGCTCTGATTTACTCATTTTAAAACAGACTTACTATTCTGAAATTCTAGACAGAGAGTAGCTTGCTTTGAAACCATAAGGCCAAACCATTTTAAACATGGAATTTCTTCATGACAAAAATCACAGAGGTACTTAAGTGAGTCATTAACGTCCTCCAATTGGTCTCATCCCATTCCAATGGACCATGATTTAATGAGAAATCTTTGATCACAGTGGGCTTAAGGATTCACTACACCATTGTTATATTAGTGTTTATATTTTGAATCAAATTCGATCCATGATTCTAGAGAGAACTAGGATCAAGTATGATTATGATTATTGGAGTAAGTGATGAAATATAAAGAGATCCATAGATTTAACCTTAATGGATCTATATCATAGATCTCATATTTGAAGATCTAGCAAGAGAATCCTAAGGCTTTATTCAATCTTGTAGACCTTTGAATATTCAAGTTCCCTAGATTGTAACAAACAAACTATGAAAACTTACATCTAAATCCTCTCTCAAACATATGATCCTTGAGGAAATTAAAACTATGGCATGCCATTCTCCTCACAAATTAATGGTCCTTGGAGACTAAATAAGACCCAAATCTACTCAAATCTCTATGGAATATAGTATGGATTCCATAAGATCCCTAGTAGGGAGATCCAAATCATGAGCTAAGACTTGAACTCAACCAACTATGTGTAGATATGACTATGATTCACTTTAATCTCCATATGGATCATAGGATCATAGGAAAATAAAGAATCAAACTCAAAGAGACTCAATAAGATATATAAAATCTCATGAATCTTAAGAGGAAAATACAAATGAAGAATCAAAGTTTACTTAGAGAAATTGGAACACAAATTCTTCAAAACCAAACTTATTTTAAACCCAAGGCACCAATTAGATCCAAATTAATGAAATACTATGAGATTCAATCACAAATTCTAAGTGGTGTGTGATGAAATGAGGTAGGTAGAGAGGTTTTGAAAATGTGTAAAAATCCTAGATCTATGAATTTGTGATTGAATTATGTAGAACAAGTATAGGAATAAGGATTTAACCTCTAGATCTTCTTAGGATTTTATTGATTTGGAGAGATCCAAACCTTACAAGCAATACTCTTCTTCTTCTTCTTCATTGAACCTTCAAGGTTCTTCAATGAAGATTTGAGGAATTTGGTGTATTAGGTAGGATTTGTATGGGGTTTTTGGGTTTCTCTCTCTATATTTCTCTAAGAACAAACTTCATCTTCAAAATTCAGCCTCTCTTTCTAAGATTCAAGTCTCTCTCTTAAGATTCAAGTCTCCAACCTCTCAAAATGAGAGAAAATGGGGGTTTTTTTTTATAGACATTCATTATCTTAGGGGCTAAGATAAGGGTAGATAGGTCAATTAGAGATGGTGAGAGCACGATTTTCATGACCTAGGAATAGTAAACACTTACACAAAAAAATGGCATCGTTTGGTGCATTCATTTGATCAAAGATTGAAAATGATTTTTGGCTTAAAAATGCAAACCAGCCCAGGCCGGCACTCAATGAAGATGGAACGGCACTCGCTGAGTGCCGCGCGACACTCTCTAAGTGGCAAACTGCACTCAATGAGTGCCGCAGCAACATTCACTGACTGTCGTTCGAGCACTCTAAGTGCTGCTGCACAATAGTCCAGCACTATTCACAGCAATTCAACACCTTAATTTCATTTCATGTCATTTAAGTAAATGTGTTTAATTTATGTATTTACTTAAGACATTAAATATAATTAAGGAAATACCCCCCATTTGGATTCAATAAAAATATCTAGAAAATCAAAATCCTTAAGGAAAAAAAAGTCAACTCTCCCTCTAAAGGCTAAATTTCCAATTTCTAGCACAATTCTTCTTAAAGACCTTTCGATTTCTCAATGTTCCTTTCATTTAAAAATTCTTAAAAATTATTTCTAGCATAAGGGAGACCCAATGAACAATTAGCGGGAATTTTCATCTTGAAATTCAAAAATTTTACGATTGACCCCCTTTTGACCAGTTGAATTTTCACTGGGTCAACTGTTGACTTTTTTGGGGTTCATGCTGAATTTTTCTCTTTTTAAAAATGGTTTGAAGATGCTCCGAGGACAATGTCGTGTTTCTGTACGTGTTCAAAATTCATGGTCTACAAGCTGACGGGTAGATGAGAATTTTGGTCTTTTTGGTTGAAAAGGGCGATTTTGAACCGAGATTCTAGGAAGAGAGTCAGATTGCTTGGAAGAGTCTTGATTTCGACAAGACATATTTATCATTGATCTTTAGAGGTAAATCCCCTAAGTTTGGTAGTTCGGTTAAAATTGGGGTGTCTACAGTTTGCCCCTCTTTAGCAAAGCTTATGGAGCAACGCGTATCACAAGCGAATGACGAAGTCAGTGTGAAGACAAGCCTTTGACCGGGCTATTGAACTTAGGTAAAACAAAATGCATTGCAAAAATATTTGCGTAGACGGTCGGTGCTAGTCGTGCTCAATGGTGAGCTGCCACATATCCTTGGAGGAATCAGACTAGGACGTAGTTAGAGTGAGGGGCAAAACCTAAACACAAACAATCACACGGATGAATGCAACTATCCTATCATGATGCACGTGCTCATGAAATAACGACTGTCAATGCAATTTCATGCTTCATGCTATGTAGATGCGAAGATCCAAGATCATGCTATTTTTGGTGATATGAATGCATTCTATGCCTTGCACTGATATGAATTGCCTCAATCTAGATGACTTCAACAAGGATTTGCGTCAATCTAGAGGACTTCAATAGAGATTTGTATCAATTTAGAGGACTTCAATGGAGATTTGCCTCAATCTAGAGGACTTCAACGGATTTGCCTCAATTTAGAGGACTTCAATAGAGATTTGCCTTAATCTAGAGGACTTCAACGGATTTACCTCAATCTAGAGGACTTCAGCATAGATTGCCATCGAGGACTAAAATCGACTAAAAAGATGCTGCCATCAAGGACTAACGCAAGTTAAAAAAGATTGCCATTGAGTACTAGTATTAGATGCCATAGAGGACTAACACGAATGATGCTTCCATTGAGGACTAATGCTTATATAAAGAAGCTGCTGTAGACACCCCATTTTGTCGGCTATCGGATTTAGGAGACCCATAGCTTGGTGGTTCACAATGATAAAAAAAGACATAAAAAGGACTTCTGGAAGTTAGTTCTATCTCTCAAAAAGCTTGGAATGACCAAAATACCCCTGAAAGCCCAAAAAATCCCAATTTTGGACCGAAAGTTTTGGAAACATGCTACGTCATAAAAAGTACTAAAAATGAGTTTTGAAGCAAAATCAGATGAAATTGTCAGCTCCTAGAGACCCCTGGAAGTCCCGGAAGTTCCCCGAAAGTCCCCGTTGACCGGTTTGACCAGGTTTGACCGAAATCATCCGAATTCTTCAGCAAGTTCCGAGATCATTCTAGATCATGTGAAAAGTACTAAAATGAATTTTAAAAGAAAATTGAACAAAAACGTCAGCTCCTGGGATCTCCCAGAAGTTCCCAGAACTTCCTGGAAATCCTAGGTTTGACCGATTTGACCTAAAAGTGAACTTTGAACCGAAGTGCTGTATCATTTTAAAATATATTTTATGGATACTAGAGGTCAATAGCTTTTCAATGGTATATCGCACATAATTGTTGGATTTAAAACGAATTTATTAAGAATATAAGGTGAAAAAGGCGATCAAATCGACTTTTATCGCGAATACCGTAAAAATTTTCAAAGTGCCCCATCTAAAAACTATATCTTATGTAAATTAAACTCCATTACCTTTCCAACGGTATATCACAAGCTCAATTTGGAGTTTGTACGCATTATCTGTGAATTATGGACAAAATAGGGCCTTTTCGTGAATACTGAAACCTCTGAGGGCCTAAACGTAAATTTTTGGGCGTCTGAGGAGCAGTGCCACGACGGCACTGGGCCACTGCCGCGGTGGCACTTCGCCAATACCGCGGCGGTACTCAACCCCCATAGAGTCCATTTTTGTAATTTATTTTGGGGGTCCAAATTGAATAATTGAATACCAAAACGATGTAGTTTTATGTTCACAGATGTTTGAGATCAATGGGAGCACTTTCTAAATCCCAAAACCACCCCAAATTGGCCTATATAAACCCCTCCTTGCTCTTCATTTTAGGGGGGCCAAGTACAAAGCTTAAAAATTTGTAGAGAGGAAGAGAGATAGAGATAGGTTTAGAAGAGAGAAAGGGAGCTTCTCCCACTGATTTTCTATAGAAAGTGAGTTCTAAATTCAAGTTCTTCCATTATCCTTCTATATACTTGACATCCAAACCCTTCCCAACCACCATTCTTGAGCAATCTTGAGTTAGGAAGCTACTTCCATGACCAAATGTCAATATCTATGAGTGAAACACCAAGCTACAACTCCAATATCACATTGATTATCATGTATTGATTGCTATTTACTTGCTTGTTTATATATATGTTCATCTCTTCTTCCCCCATTTCTTCTTGATTTTTCTTTGATTACTTACTAGTTCATCATCATCTAAGTGATGACATGAAGTTTGAGGTGAGTGAATCCTTATGGATAGTAGCTCTTAACCTCAAAAACATGTTTTATAGATGATGATTAAAACTTCAATACTTCCAAAGTATTCTTGAAGTCATGCTCAAATGAAAACAAATCTCTCCAACAATCTTGGAAGTTCTTGACTTGAGTTTGATGTTGATATTCCAAGAGGCTATAATCTCCATTTGATATTGAAAATATGCTTTTCAAAACCCCTATTGCAAAACCCCTCTAAAACCCCCAATATTTGGATTCCAAGAAATAAAGTTTGTTTTCGCAAGAAATCTTCAAAACAGTGAATGATCTGAGTTCAAAATTTTCTCTAGAACTCAATACTCAATGTATGCATGCAAGACCACTTGGAAAGTCTTCCTAACTCATTAGATAATACCCATGATTTTTGGTTTGGTTTGGAAACACTTGGAAGGGTTCCATTTTGGCCCAAATATTTATTCTAGACATTCTGTTTTTACTGTCACAGCAGCTTGGTTGACTTTCAACTTATTTTTCAGAAAACTTTTCAATAGGGTGTAGACACCCAATTTTGACCATACTGATAGGATTTAGGGTGGAAAACATCTTGGAGGATTTGATGATGAAAAGTACCCCATGGAAGGTACAGGATTCCGCACAATTGAAAGTTCGAAATTCAGAAAGTGACTTCAAGCTCAGAAAAGCCTTTTTCCATGGATAAATCCCGATTTTGTCAAAATCATCTCTCATAATTCATATTCACTCAGGGTTATATGAACATTAAGTGTTATAAACATAGTATTCTAGGTTTTCAGAGATTCAATTTTAAAGAAAAGTTCGAAATCGACGCACATTTGAAAGCAATTTTAAAAAAGGCATCGTTTGATTTAAAAAAGATGACAAAAGTTCCACAGGACTTTCGGGCTTCAATTGGATTTCAATTCTCATTTCAAAACCTCTAGGAATATTTTTATACTGAAATTCAACTTGACAGCTTTCCAACGGTACGTAAATGGATGATTTCAGACACCAAAAAGCATTTTTATAAAAATCTGGAAAAGCAGTGCACGTAATATTTGAAATAGGGCTTGTGGGTGACCAGAGGAGCAAGAAAAATAGGTGGCTATTTTGGGTTGTGGGGTGGAGGGTCCCACTGATGGAAAAACGGGTTTAAAAGGAAAGTTTAAATGCGCAGCGGAAAGATTATGTTATAAAAACTTTTGGTATGCCAGGATTTACTACCCGTCAACTCCATAGATGCGTACAAGGGGGTGCAAGTGGTATACCTTACTGTCTTGAACCCAATTCTGAAATCTCTGACTTCCAGCAGCCTCCACTAGATGGTCTTCACTCTTATGACTCCTATAGATGCTCGCAGGAAGGGCTAGGGTTGGTGGGAACCCTAACGGAGAGGATAGAGAAGGTTTGGGGCTCCAAAACAGTTTCTGCAGCTTCTGACGTTCAAAACGACGAACAACCACTTCCAGAACGCAACTTCCCTATTTATAGGATCCCTGAACCGACCTAGCTCTCGAGCGATCGAAGTGGCTTCGATCGATCGAACCTTCGATCGATCGAACCATCTTAGATCGATCGAACCTGTCTAGACTTCAATCGATCGATACAACTTCGATCGATCGAACCTGTCTTGACATCATCCTCATTTGCCTTTCCAAGCATCCCAGCGGAGCTAAGAGTGGGACCTCCTAGGCTCTTTATTGTTGGCTCAGACCAGTTGTTAATTCCCATGACCAAACTCTTTGATCAGCAAGTTAATCAACTGGTCAGTTAACGTTTACTCCACTATAAAACGATAACTGAACTCCAACGCAAAAGAACATATCCGAAGCGATAACTAGACTTGTATGGTGTACTAATGTCCCTCTACCATCAGCATTCGCAATCATATTCAGGTAGTCGGATAACAGTTACTGTCAACCTGAATCATGATTACTTCTTGTATTCCTTGAGTCCCATTCACCTCTCATGATTACCAAACATGTTGATAACTCTTATCAACAAGACTGCAGTACTCAGTAATCGACTTGGTGACATTCTCAAGGGAATGCTTACTCTGAAACAGAGGGTAGATTTTATCTTGACAATATATGTTCACAACCCTATGAACATGACATACCCAAGATACCTAGGTGTTGATCTTCTGTAGACCTCACTGATTGATAAGTCAAAGCAGTCATATCCACAGTCTGTGTTCATAATCGTCTCAAGATTGAGAACACGTACCTTATACAAGTTATGAGTTCCTATTGACTGTTTGACAGTCTTAAGCGTCAATGGGAAACTCAGGTCCGTCAATGCACTATAAGCACTAGCATATCAACTAAGAGCTACACTCTAGTGATTGAGATTAATCACTCCATCCAATGGTAGTTAATTATGCTACAGTGTAGACCTGATGAGGTATCCAGTCTCATCATCCACTGTGACATATTCCAAGTATCAAAGAATAGTAATCCATATCTCACTTGTGTGCATCTCATACACACACGAATTACTCACTATAATACTTATGGATTAACAATCATCTCATGAAAAGAACATACACAATGAAATGTAAAGCTGATATCCATATATTAAAATGTCAATGTCTCATACATAAAGTAATGGTTTGAGGGCATAAACCCAACACCCACCATAACTGCCACCTACATATTGTGTTCTCTATTGCATTTTTCTGGTTCCAGACCCTTCTAGAAGGCTCCCACTGCAAAGAAATTGCATGGAAATTGCGTTTATTCGCCGAAATGGCCATTTTAACCATTTTCTGCTCTCTAAAAAACCTGTTTTAACCCTATAACTTAAGAGATAAGTCTTCAAAACTCTATATAAGATCTCATGCATCTCATGAGAGATCATCTTGAAAAGATCTTGAATCATACTTAGAGTATCTTAAGAGAAGCTTTGAATATACAAGAGAGATACAAGTACACTTTGAATATACTTTTAATTAAGAGAGAATTCTAGAGAGAGAGAATTATGAATTGAAGTTTAGAAAACTAATCCCAAGATAATTAGATCAGATGAATTAGACATCAATTGCTTCCATTAACTTCCATGGATGAGTGCTTGAAGAAAACTTGAAGAACACTTGAAGAAGAAGATCTTCAATTCAACTTTGGTTTATAATTGAGAATCCTCCAAGAGGTAAACACTATAATTCATCTCTAATTCCTATTTTGTATATATAGATCTATAAGATTTGGATCTAGCTTAGTTTTATTTCATTTATTAGAACACTCATCTTCTTCATCTCTTGTTCTTCACACACTCACATAGCTAGATCCAAATCTCTTTGATTTTATTGATGATTCATAATTAGAGATTGATTTTCAATTTCGATTTCCTTTTTCTATTCTTGTTTTAGATTCATGCATACATGATTATATGTATGTATCTATTTTGAATTCTTTGATGGTTTAGAAGTTTGATCTATGAGAGGGATGATTCCTATGTTCATACCCATCTCTTGATTATTTCTATTACCTAGAATTCCTATTGAAATTCATCTCCAATAGGATATTTATAAGTCCCTTTGATCCATGATCTAAAGTTCTTCATAGAACTTGAGGGCTAAATTGATTGAAAATCATGATAGTCAAGTAGATCTATGAATTTGATCTCTCTAATAAGCTTCAATCAACACCTAAGATGTTTTCCTCACACTTTAAAATGAACTAGATGAAAATTCAGCAAAACAAATTGGTTTTGTCCATGAGATTTGGTCCATCAAAACCCATAGTTTTGATGGATTTCAAAATTTCTGGGTAAACTTTGATGAGTTAGCTTTCATCCGGTCCGTTTTGAGAACTTCTAGGATTCATATGCTATTTTTAGAAATTGTTAAGAAATCGGTTGAGAGATTTTAACATAGTCTCTTTGTGCTTGAATTTCAGAAAATCTATAATAGTTATCGATATTCCGCTTTTTGGGGATGATTCCTAACTCATATATCTATATGCCGATTTAAAATCGTGAGCATACGATCGAGTTAAGATCGTTTTCTAAGCGTTTGAAGTTGATACTAATATTCTGGAATTTTCTAGATTTAACTACAATTATGATTATGTATACAAAATGGTCATACCTTTATCACTCAACGAGAATTGATGAATAAAAATTGGTTTAGAAATCATCTAGGATAATTGGATGAGAGATCAAGAGCTTCTATCTACTTGATTAACATGATTCATGAACTTCTATTATACTTCTATTGTGTTTTGCATTCATTTGTCAAATGATATCAAACTTCCAGAATAACAGAGTCTGTTTAAAACACTTTTTCAGAAACCTTAAGATCATGACATATCTATGGGAATATTTTTGTCATAAACTACAATGAAATATATTTCTTTTGACACCAAATAGAGCTTCACATGATTTTTGTAGAATTAATTATGATTTTTACAATAACGGTGGACAATCCTGATCCAATGTTCCCAAAACTCTTATTTCTCTCACTTCAAAAATGGTCTACTTTTTGGAGAAGTTCCCTAAGACATGTATCTAACTTTTTGTAAAAGGGTTTTAATCCATCTCATGTTTAAGACCACTTTTGATAGGATTCATTAGAGGTTACTAAATCTGGAAATTTGACTGATGACATTTTCTACTTGCTTTTCATGCATGTCATATGTTTGCTTGTGTTTTTGCAATGCTTGGGTATTCTTTGGTGCTTTAGTGTAGAGAATTGAATGCCGTGAATCCGGACTTCGATTTGTGATCTTTCCTCGTCTACATGTGTCTTAGTGCCCATGTATCGTGTCTTCTCTATCCTTTCTCTTAGAATTTTTCTAGGTTTACAACTTTGTTTTCAATGACACAATTCCTTAAGGATAATCTTTGTTTATATGATTATTTGTTAGAGACATCTTATCTAGGATTGTTGCATGATTGCATTACACGTTTTCATTTCTTTTCGCTTTTGCGACTTCGCTTAAGTCAACCCAATGTAAGTCTTCTTGTTCCCTTTTGCATATCATGACATGTTTCTTTTATTTGCATCGGTCCCGGGCGGGACTAGCCACTGTAAGTATACCTCTCTCTTGTATTGCATGTGCATCCGACTTCTACTTGATTTAATCTCTTGACATGATTTTCTTTAGTTGTTCCCTTTTGACAGGTATATATATCTAGTATGTTTGAGGAAACAACACCAATTATGAATTAAGAACAAGGATATTTGAATCAAGGCCTACCCTTCGGTAGGGCGAGGATGGGGTGCTTTAGTCCTACTTGGGCTCCTTCCCCTCTCGTACCAAGACCCCCGAACCTAATTTCTGGTAATGAAGGGCGAGTAACCTTATTCAATTTTGGGCGAGTCAAACATGAGTTTCCTAATTCCCGATAAAAATTAGGTGGTGACTCTTTGTCTCTAGGACTGCGTGAGGAAGTTCTAGTTTTCCCTGAAGTGTGCTCCTTGGGATCCGTCCCGGGACACTATCGAGGGAAGACGCCAGGACCTCGGACCATGTGTCCACACAGGGGTGGTCCCAACTCATTTTTCCCTTGAACTTCAGTGTCTTAGGGAACTTTCTGTATAATATGGGCCTCTGGATGTTTCGTTTTCAGTTTCTAAGATTTTTTGACATTTCCGTCGATAGTACGGACTCTGTTTCTGAGTAACCTCTATTATTTATATGATTTCTCTCAATCTGTAATAGTTATTGAGGATGGGCTTTTTGATATGTGTTCTAGACACAATAATGATGATCTCCAAAAGAAATCATACATTGAAAACATTTCTAACCCTACTTTTCAATTTCCACAAGATCAAGTCACTATGCTGTCCACTATTCACAGCAAGTATACTTTTACTTCCATTCTTTGATTTGATGCTTATATGTACTTCAAATTAGTCCATATCTTAGGAAGTAGTTCATACTACATTTGTATACATCATTCTAGTTTCCTTTTCTTTGATCCAAATGAATTTCAAACGAAACGAAAGAGTGGACAACCGATTCTGCGTGTCCACAATCTGGCGACTCTGCTGGGGATTTTTATTTTTCAAAACAAAATAATATAGAGGTTTGACTCATAAGAAGCATCCTTAAAATCATCTTTTCATTGTGTCTGGTTCACTGCATTACACTTCTGCATTTCCCCCTCCGACTGTATCTAAAACGCGATGCTGACATTGTTCAGGTCTTGCTGTGCCAGGGCACAAGTCACCATTGATACTGTACCTTCCAAGGTATATCAAAAATAGTAAAAACCTCCGTACTGTCTCTCTGACGGTATATTGGAACTCTTGTCAATGGACCCTCTTTGACTAAACCCAGCCTTTGCATATAGATTCCTGTAGAACCTTTCATAGGACTGTTCATTTATCTTTTCAGATAGGACAATGTGATATAACTGCTGTATGCCCTGGTGGGATTACCTGCGCGGTGTAGATGCTTATGTGACATAGAACAGAACCTCTTTCTTATGATTCCTAAGGCAATCACTCACATGTGATTACATTGAGTTGACATGCCTAGGCACCATGACAAGGATGTCTGCTCCATGTTCACAAAGATATACACCGCAAACCTTGTTTGTTGGTCCTAAGACATAGGAGTATGAAAACTTGCTAGACAGTATGATCACCATCATCACCTGTTGCCATCATATATCCCTATTTCTTCCAGAAACTCTACCTAACTCATCAGGATATCCCTGTTTCTCCTAGAAACTCTGTTTGAATCACCCAGATTTCCTAGAAATCCCTATTTTTCCCCAGATTACCCAAAATTCTGAGTTTCTTCCAGAAACTCCAATATACTTGTGTCCCCCAGATACTCTGTCCGAATTACCCAGATATTCCTACTTCCCCCAGAAACCCTATTCGACCTCCCCATGTATCCTTGTTTCACCCAAAATTCTAGAAAATTCATGTTTCTCCTGAACCTCTACCCAAGCTTCCCAGAAATTCCCATTTCCCAGGAACTCACCCAAATATACCTGTTTTCCCAGAAGCTCTACCCAAATCTCCCAGATTTTCCAAAAATCCCAGCTACTCCATACAAACTTTCCAGTAATGCCCAGATGTACCAATTTCTCCCAAAAACTCTAATTTCCCAGTTCCTCCAAGAAACTCTATCCAACTTTCCCAGAAATACCTGTTTCTTTCAAAAGCTTTGTCCAAATCACCTAGATTTCCTAGAAATCCCTGCTTCCTAGAAACCCTGCCAAAATTCACCCAGATTTCCTAAAAATCTCTTGTTATAAATTTCTCGGATCCTCATTCCTCAAAGAGCAATCCTGTTTTCCTCACCTTCCCCATGACTGTGATCATCTTGGAAAGAAAAGTTAGCACGCTCTGTATGGATAGGACCTTACTTGCTTAACTGCTATATGTTAGAAGTAGGGGCATCATATAGATCAGGGCTTGCATCCGCATACTTGTCTCATATGCATACACAATTCATGTGTTAGTCTCTACACATCTAATGCATATATATAATCATCCTCGCTCATCTCAATCATTGTACAAAAGACGTATACTTACTGCAACCGTCCTCGGTTTACATCGTTAAATCATTCAAAACTCTAATCATCTCTTCCTAATAGGAGTCCATAAGACGTTTTTGAACTTTTGCTTCTATTTGCAGAAAACCGTAGCCCCGGGTAAGGACACTGTTGTACCTCCCCGAATTCATTATCGTGATAACGGGCTAGCCCAGACCAACATCGATCCACCAATGGCCTACAAAGCTCTGGAAGAGAAAGTGAACAAGCTACAAACCACTATTGAGTAGTTGCATTTAAGGGTTAGTCGATTTGAGAAGATGGCACAAAGTATTGGCAAAGAGCTGTTTGAAATGGGAACCAGAATAAAGGATGCCATCAGAGAAGAAAAGTTCAAGAAGGATGAGCCCCAACACCAGTCCAAGAGGCCTAAATACTCCCGAAACTCCCCGGATGTCAACGCCCTGTGTAGCCAACCCATAGCATACCCTCATCGGCCATACCAATCCTCCAACCAAACCACTAGTTGCCCTTACCAGAAAAAGCAACCCCGTACCTTTGGAGTGCCTGCTCACGAAAGGCCATCTCCAACTACTTCAACTCTGGGATACCCCACCACCACCAAACTATGATATGTCCAAGCACTGTGCCTACCACCAAACCTATGGCCACAATACCAATGATTTCATGTGCCTCTGCCATGATATCCAGGACCTCATCGACCAAAACATCATTGAGCCACCACCCATCCAATCCCATATTACCCAAAACATTAGCTTCATCGAACCTAAAGCCCCTGGCTTACCTATTCGAGTGATCCCTTTTGCTGACTCTAGTGAATGTTGAACCTGTACAAGTGAAGTGAT
Source organism: Hydrangea macrophylla (assembly GCA_033977485.1). Classification (NCBI taxonomy): domain Eukaryota; kingdom Viridiplantae; phylum Streptophyta; class Magnoliopsida; order Cornales; family Hydrangeaceae; genus Hydrangea; species Hydrangea macrophylla. The sequence goes on from CM066984.1 coordinate 90,381,498, forward strand.
GGTGTTTGGGACTTTTGCCAGCAAAACAAATAATGATGCTCTTTCAAAAAAAAAAGTGAGTCACCGTGACACTCCACTTGAGACCAGGTCGAGTTTAGTCGAGTCTGTCGTATGTTTTGAGTCTATTTCAAGTTTAGTCTTGTGGTCGAGTCTGTCTGTCATCGAATTGTTAATGAGTCTGTAATCCTTCTCTATTGATGGAATGAAATCTCATTTTGCATAATCTGATGTGCCTAGTCATAAATGCATGAATCACTAAACTGAAGTGTCACTTTTCGAATTACCATGGATATTACTCTGTTGATATTTTTTCTGCAATAAAACAAAAAAGAATCCTGAAAGGTCAAAGTCGATTTCACGCTGACACCGATGAAGAGATGAGAATTAAATAGTCTTATTTGAGAATTTAAAGATGCTCTTGCCTCAATCTTGAAAAGACATGCTTAAAACTGACTTGGGGCTTACCAACACCCTTTTCCCTAGAAATAGTGGACGGCCCAGATTGATCAGATCCAACGGCTCAGGAATTTTCCCGCCAAGAGTCACCGACAGCTGTCACCTCGGGCACGTGAAGGGTCGCCTCAAAAGATGCGCGCATTAAGTGCGTGACGTGACGGTCCGGTTACAACGTAACTATTCGGTTACATCAGAACCGACTTCGCTGGACCCTGACCAGGCTAATTAGTCCCTGACACGTGGCATTATCAACACCCGAGCTCCTACCTGTACTAGTCGGTCTTCCCACCGTGTGATCTGAAAGGTGGGTCCCATCCTGAACGGTATTCCCGGAGGACAACCGGGCGGTTTCCAAGGCGGTGCTAATTTTTGAATCCTCACCCGATGAAGCATCCGGTCAGTTCCGAAAATAGGGGACAGCTGATATGTCTGAAATTATCCAGCCATGAAGTCAGACTGCCACGTCACCAAGAGGTGCCGGTTATTTCGGTAGAGACGTCAATATCCGAGCCATCCCGAGGACTTCGTCAGGACCGCGCGGTTCCTGCCAACAGGCCAGGAACGGGGGGCCGCGGCATCCAGTGGACCTAGTCTATCCAGCAGTTTCCTAAATCAGCTACCAGTCTGCAAGGTGGAATGTGGCAGTTTCCTAAACCACTTAGGAAACTCTCCCCAAATCATATAAATCGATTGTGATTAGATTAGGCTTCCTAATCCTATTAACTTACCATGTAAGGGTGGACTCTTGTATCTATAAAAGAGCCCACCAACCCTGTCAAAGGGGATCTAAAAATAATTCTCTAGCTTACAAGCATACAACAGTGAACTCACCATCAATACGCATATACCCGGCCGGTATTACTGGTAGTGCCATCCCACTTTGTTGGCTCACCAAGCCCACCAGTGACCTGCTAGTGAGAGCGCACAGACGCAACCGTGGACGTAGGTCAGCTCGTTAACGGGACCGAACCACATACAAATTGTTCTTATCTTTTTCTCTTTCTACCCTTCTTACCAATTCTAGGCAGCATCAGAAGTTCTAAAAAATCACCAAGTTGAGGATACTTTGGATGTAAAACTCTAAAATAATTAGTTTTTGTCCAAGTTTATTTTAACATGTATGGAGTTCATTAATTTTCCCTTTTCATTTTTGTGTTCATCCCTTGGGTTCATAAGGCTTTCAATGCCTTATCTGAATCTTTTGGTTTGAAATCCCTTAATCTCTTTGTAGTCTTATGATTCATGAGAGGATTAAGATTAGTACTAGAATATTTAGCTAATGGGCCCAAAACCTATCTTCATGGTTTGAGGTTTGTTATGACCTAGTTTCATGAAGTTCTTCCATACTTCTTTGAAATTTACAAGTATGAATATCTTTAGCCTCCAATGACCATCAAATGGTAGGAGAGTTAGCTTTAGACAAGCCCAATTCTATGGCTTATTTGTCTATGTTGATAAGAACAAGATGAACTAACCCAATGTGCAATGAGTTCAGAATCTGTTTTTGATCATAGATTTTTAATTAAACATCGGACCGTTGGAATCGAATGAAACCAACGGGAAAGTGTCTATAACTTAAATTTCTACCAGTGTAATTTTTCTTTTAAGAAGATTTCATGTTTAAGGTGGTTTGATAAAGGGTTTTGAGAGGCTACTACAATCTGTCCAAGAGTTTCAAAACAATCAAACTCTTTTGAAATAAGCAAATCAGAACCTTAATCAAATTTTATTGACCCAAAATATTTTTTTCTAGTTAGTTTAATGTGTTAGGAAACTACTCTAAAATGACCAAATCATTTCTGATTTTTTTTTACTATTTTTAGAAAATCATACAAAAACTATGGACGGGGAGTTGTAAGTCCCTGAGGGATGTCTAGTGTTTGTCCAATTACCGGAGATCTAAGCGTTCGAACCTCAAATTTTTTTTTTTGGTTTAGAAACTAGACACACAGAGGCATCTTGTGTCCAAATATCACCCAGATCAAACCACGGGAAGTGTGTTTTTTTATTTCTTTGAAGTTCTGATCTGCTCTGAGCAATTTTCAGAATTCTGTCACAACTTCGACTAAATGATCTCTCCATGACCTAAGACTTAAACCATATGTTAATAATGATTAGTTAAGCTTAAATACAGAGGCTAAATGATCCAAACCAAGGAATAATATAATAATTTATTCTTGTTCATGTACATATTCATCCATGTGGCTTGATGCTTGTAATTAGGACTTGTTTGCTTTAGATTTAATTACATTTGATAGATTTAAGCTAGAAGTCTAGGATTGTTATTTAAAATCCAACTTTATATCTTGTATATCATGTGGACTAACCCTTTGTTTTGTAGCGCTATCAAGGTATGATTTCTTGAACTCCTCTTTAGTGTATTTTAATTTCTTGATTTTATCGATTTTTCAACTTAATGCGCGACACCATAGAATTAGGTTTTGCCTTATGTGTATATGTGACACTACAAGAAAAAACCCTTTTTATGACTTTTTTTTTTTATTTTGGGTTAATGACTTTTTTTATAAAAAAAAAGTCATAAAAAGTACTTTTTTCTAACATATATGAATCTTTTTTGCAAATATTGTTATAAGATTGGTAAGTGGTGTTTTATATATGACCATTTTTTTGATAAGTCATAAGTATTCTTTATTTGTGTGACACTTTTTCTTTGAGTTCTATAATCAAACATAAGTACTATTTTTGGGAAAAATAGTGAAAAAAGATAATATGCTAAGATTTTTTAAAGTTAAGATTCTTGATTAGGGAAATGTCCTCCATACAAAAGTATTAAGTGAAATTTCGTTGAAATCTACCTCTGAGGGACTAGTTTTTACAATTTTTTAAAAAACAAAAATTTGGACTATTAACACTTGATAGTTACTTTTAGTATCACAAATTTAGATTTTACTAAGAATCATATTAGATTTTTTATGACAATTTTTTTAAAATTGTCATAAAAAATAAGATATTTTATGACATATATAATAAGCATTTAGAAAAGTCTCATAAATAACAAGACTTTTATGACTACATTTTTGGGTAGTCATAAATATTCTTTATTTTTATGACTCTTTTTCTTTGAGTTCTAGAATCGAACGTAAGTACTATTTTTTTGAAAAAAATAGTGAAAAAGATAGTATACTAAGATTTTTTTAAAGTTAAGATTCTTGATTAGGTAATGGTCCTCTATACAAAAATATTTAGTAAAATTTCACTTGGCATATACGTATGTTATATATGTGATCATGAATCATAAATTTAGATTTTACTAAGATTAATCATATTAACTTTTTTTATGACAGTGTTTTGAAAATTGTCACAAATAAGAGTAAGATTTTTTATGACAAATTTGTGAAAAGTGTCATAGATAATAAGTATTTAGAAAAGTATCAAAAATAGCAAGACTTTTAACTTCATCACCACACACTTTTACCATTTATCTCACCCTGCCTGTGCATTAACTATTCTTAAATAAAGCCCCAAGACTTTTATGACTTCATTTTTGGTTAGTCATAAAAATTCTTTACTTTTATGACACTTTTTCTTTGAATTCTAGAATCAGACGTAAGTACTGTTTTTGGGAAAAATTGTGAAAAAAAACAATATGCTAAGATTCTTAAAGTTAAGATTGTTGATTAGGGAAAGGTCTTCTGTGCAAAAATATTAAGTGAAATTTCACTTGGCATACACGTATATTACATGAAATTTTACTAAATCTGTACATGTGTATTAAGTGAATCACTAATGTCACGCCCCGACGTAGCATAAATATGGAAAGCGTTTAATTTCCTTTATGGACCCGTAGGTCGTGACAGTTTGAAGGATCGATTCCGTCCCAAACGTCAACAACAAAACATAATAATCAGAGCAGAGCAATCAAGGCTTATAAAATTTTTCTAACTTAGTACATATTACAGTACGAGTCATCTAAAGGCACAGACCGCCTTGAAACAAAACAATAACTTAACATCTATTACAGTCATCCTTAATACAAAACAGTTCATAAATTAAAGCATAGGATATTGATAACAGTTCTATCATCCAAAGCAGCCGTTCTCAGTTTGCATAATCATAATGTTCCGCTTGATCAAAACCTGAAAAGCCTGAACACGAATGTCCAGGGCGCATCAACGCCGTCAGCTTCAAGAAGCTGGTGAGTATTAAAAACATAACTTTGAATGTAAAATATACTCATTTACCATTTTCAAATTCCCATTTAATTCAATGAGTTTACATTAGAGTAAAGAGTTCATTTTAGAAAACAACAACAATATCATTTGAAAGCTATAATTCACATATATGTGACCGTGTATGAAAACAATGCACCAAACTCATCTTACCGACTCTTTTCTCTCGACCAAACCCAACAATCCACTATCACACACCAGTATCTTTGAAATACTCCGATAGCCACACTTTAGGACAGGGGTGCCAGGGAATGTCCAATTTGCCTCACACTTTGGTCCGGGGTACCAGGGAGTGTCCAATGCCTCACCCTTTAATACCTAATCCGCCATGCAAATACAGGAAGAACCCTCACGCAGTATCCAGACTCGGGTATCAGGGAGTGTCCGTAGGCCACACTTTAGCACTACCATGGGTGCCAGGGAATGTCCAAGTTTGGCTTCACACACTTTAACGCTACCATGGGCGTCAGGGAGTATCCATTTTTGCCACCGTCGCATTTCAAATACACCCTCGCCGCAATCTTAATCACAACACACTTTGGTACTCACTTACCAGGGAGTGTCCACAACACAATCTCAATCGCACTCACTATACCACACTGTCCATTACTCTTTTCCATATTGACCAACATTTACACTCACCATGCATGTACAACTGACTCCACATGAATGATATGTGACTTAATACAGAAATATAAAGTACTGGGAACGATAACCATCGATATACGAGAAGAAATCAAATCTTATATGAAACAACCGGTGAATTCATCAAAGAATGCTTTAATATGCTTTTATCGCTATTAGAACATAAGTGGGTCTACTTTGAAGTAATGCCCTAAAAAATGAGCTATAATTTGTGTACATGAATTACATATGAAAAGAAAGGTCTTTGAGTCTAGTTTCCAACGCTTCAAACCGTGCGCGTTTTGGAGTTTCCTAGAGGAAGTTATGGACGTTTTACTAAAAGTCGTCAGTGCTGAAAAATGCCAATCGATTGGTATACATGCCAATCGATTGGCATTAGCAGTTTCTCCCCTGTTACGAATTTAAGGCTGATTTTTGACCCATTTTCAAATCCGAATGAAAGCATGACTTGTAATATATGGTTCTCTCCATTTTTCCGCAAGGATTATGAATACGCGATCGGTTTTAACCAATTTCAATCGTAGCTCTCGGATTTTACGAAAATTCGAGGGGAGACAAAACTTCAATTCTAATATACTTTCATATACGAATGAATTAAGCTCCAATACTTTGAACATAGCTTCTATGAACTGTAATCTATCATTAGTATCCATCAAAACGAATTTTGGTCAAGTTTGGGAAATCACCATTTTTCAAGCTTCAAGCTTTCATGAAAAATCAACAATGGCAACTACACATAAGACTAATATAAATAGCAAACTAAAGTATAATTTGCATTCTGAGTGAGTTGGTAATACTCACTGTGATTATACAGAGAATTTGAAACCGAGAATTTTCCGCCGAAGTTTTCGTCATTAGATTTTCCACTCCTCCGTTTCTTGAATTATGTATATGTATCTGTGTATGTATAACTGTGTGTATGTATATATCATATATAATCTGTATATGTGTGTGTGTGTTCTTCCTTGAGAAAACAAGAGAGAGTTGAGAGAATTTGAAAGAGATTGAGAGAGAGACAGTGAGTTAATATGAGAGAATACAGTGATATATATAAACTGTTAAAAAAAATGTGTAGCCTCCAAGCAATTGGTGGATATCACCCGGTGTGGTTGAGCTCACGTGCTCCAACACCCAAGACGCAGTGAAGGCACAGTTTTAAAATAAAAACTGGTATTATCCGGTTGAAATAAAAATACAGAAAGTTATGATAACGTAGGAATTAAATTCCCAGTTGTTTAAAAAGTATAGATAGAGTTTTCAAATCTATAGAAAGAGTTTTATATATTTGTGGAAATTATGTTTTGACCCCAAATAAAAAAATTCTTAACAAAATAAAGCAAGTAATACCAATTAAAATTATGAAATCACATTTAATAATTAAATGAAAATACAGGTTGTTACATCCTTCCTCCCTTAAACAGAATTTCGTCCCCGAAATCTAGACTAACTAGTCATGAAACAATTCGGGCTACTTCTCCCTCCTATCAATTTCAACTCCCCACGAGGCTTCATTCTCGTCATGGTGATTCCACTGAACCTTCACCAACGGGATATCCATATTTCTCAGCTTCTTGATACTCTAGTCCATAATCTTCATGGGTCTCTCCTTATAAGAATCGTTATGACTTGTCTCAATATCGTCATAACTAACCACATGCGAGGGGTCTCGTATGTACTTTCTCAACATACTCACATAGAATACATTGTGAACCCCAGACATCTTCGATGGCAGTGCGAGCCGATAAGCCACTTTCCCAACACGCTCCAGTACTTCGAACGGTCTGATGAAATGAGGTGCCAACTTTTCTCTTTTCTGACAAAAACGTACTACTCCCAGAACGGGTGAAACATTAAGGAGTACATGATCTCTAATACTGAACTCCAAATCCTTTCGACGCCAATCCGTATAACTCTTGTGTCTACTCTGTGCAGTTTTCATTCTTTCCTTGACCAGTAAAATCTTCTCATTGGTTTTCCTCACCAAATCTGGTCCCAATAATTCTGTGTCCCCCCACTTCTGCCCAACACAATGGAGATTGACATGGCCATCCGTATAAGGCTTCGAACGGTGCCATCCCTATAGTCGAGTGGTAGCTATTGTTATACGCAAATTCGACGAATGGCAAATGCGTCTCCCAAGCCTCTTCAAAGTCGATTACACAAGCTCTAACCATATCCTCCATGATCTGATTAACACGTTCGGTCTGCCCATCTATCTGAGGGTGAAAGGCAGTACTCATCTTGAGCGAGGTTCCCATAGCTTCTTGCAGACTTTTCCAAAATTCAGAAGTAAAACGTGCGTCACTGTCTGACACGATTGACACAGGTGCACCGTGAAGTCACACAACTTGTTGTATGTACATTCGGCTCATCCTTTTTACCGGGTATGTCATACTATAAGCAATGAAATGAGCCGACTTAGTCAATCGATCAACAATTACCCAGATGGTGTCATGATTCTGCTGAGATCTAGGCAATCCCACTACAAAATCCATGGTTATGTGCTCCCACTTCCAATCGGGAACAAGTAGCGATTGCAACAATCCTAGGGGTTTCTGGTGTTCGGCTTTGACTTGCTGACATGTCAAACACTTGGATGCAAATTCGACCACATCCTTCTTCATATCTTCCCACCAGAAATTTCTCTTCAAATCCTTGTACATTTTCGTTCCCCCTGGGTGAACTGTATATCTTGACTTATGTGCTTCATCTAGGATATCCTTTCTTAGCTCTCCATCACCTGGCACACATAATCTATCTCTACACCGATATCCTCCATCAATTCCTACCTTCCATTCTGTCGGATCTTTCTCTGACATCTTCGCAAGCCATGCTTGAAATTTCTCATCTTCTTTCTGAGCTCCAATAATGCGGTCGATAAGAATAGGCTGTTGGATAAGACATCCAAAAAAGTTGCCCTTCTCCTTCCTCAGCACTTTGCATGTCGAGCTGAACCAATGTCTCCAACACCCGCTAATGGTCTAATCATTAGGGAGGCAATCGTTCCACGGGTCTACCGACTCAAAGCATCAGCAACAACATTAGCTTTACCATGGTGGTATTCTAATGTGAAGTTGTAATCTTTGATCAAATCCATCCATCTGCGCTACCTCATGTTCAACTCTTTATGTGTGAACAAATATTTCTGACTCTTGTGATCGGAGAACAAATCAAACTTCTCACCGTAGAGATAATGTCTCCAAATCTTGAGTGCAAATACTATTACCGCTAATCAAATCATGAGTAGGGTAGTTCAACTTATTCAATTTTAGCTGCATAGATCCATACGCGATAACTCTACCATCTTGCATAAGTATACACCCCAATCCTTGATATGACGCGTCATTGAAGATAGTGAACTTCTCATCGGGCTTGGGATGGCTAGTATCAGTGCGGTGGTGAGTCTCTCTTTTAATTCTAGAAAGGTGCGCTCGTGCTTCTCCGTCCAGTCAAATTTCAAATTCTTCTTCGTCAACCCAGTCAATGGGGCAGCTATTTGAGATAATCCCTCAATAAATCTTCTGTACTAGCCTGCGAGTCCAAGGAAACTCCGAACCCATGTAGGGTTGCTCGGCCTAACCCAGTTTGACACAGCATCGGTCTTGGACGAATCCACTGAAATTCCTTGAGATGACACCTTGTGTCCCAAAAATTTAACTTCTTGCAACCAGAACTCACACTTATTGAACTTGGCATATATGTGGTAGTCCTTAAGCGTCTGCATCGTAATCCGTAGATGTTGTTCGTGTTCTTCTGCTGATTTAGAATAGATCAAAATATCATCTATAAAGACGATGACAAACTGATCCAAATAAGGCTTGAACACCCTGTTCATCAGATCCATAAACACTACCGGGGCGTTCGTCATTCCAAACGGCATCACCAAAAATTCATAATGACAATATCGGGTTCTGAACGTAGTCTTAGGTATATCTTCTTTCCGTACCCTCAACTGGTGATATCCCGACCGTAGGTCTATCTTGGAAAATGTCGTAGCTCCTTATAGTTGATCAAACAAGTTGTCGATCCGAGGTAAGGGATACTTATTCTTGATAGTCACGCAGTTCAGTTCTCGGTAGTCAATACACAGCCTGAGCGTTCTGTCCTTCTTCTTTACGAATAATACCGGTGCTCCCCAAGGCGATGTACTTGGACATACAAAACCTAGGTTCTCGAGCTCTTGAACTTGTTCCTTCAATTCTAACAGCTCGGTGGGGGCCATGGTGTAGGGGACCTTGGTGATTGGAACATTACCTGGTATAAGCTCAATACAGAACTCTATACTTCTCTTGGGCGGTAAACTAGAAATGTCTTGAAATACTCCTTCGAAGTCCTTGACTACAAGTATAGATGACACTGTCATCTCGGTACTGACGACTTGGATGCTAGCTAAACATCTTGTGAGGAACATATCTCCCAAAGGGTTACATTGAAATTCAAAGGATTGATTCCCATTGTCGGAGAGTGTAATTCTTTTCCTCGTAAAATCAAACTTTGCTTGGTTCTGAGAGAGCCAATCCATTCCTAGGATTATGTCAAACTCCTTCATCGACAGAACAATCAACCTTACAGGGATCTCACGATCTCCTAGTCGTAGGGGACATTCCTTGCACACATGTCCTAATTTGACCGTGGCTCCTAAGGGTGCCTTCAGAGCTTTCTCATAATTCCCTCCTTAGAAACAATCTTATCATATCCTGCGGCATTTGGAATGACAGCATTCAGGCAAGTATGACCCTGTTGACCAAAAGTCACTCGATTAGGAGCAGTGCAGTACTTGTTGATGTGACCAGTTTCACCACAGTTATAACATACTATATTCTGATGAGCGATACTCTTAGGTGCCTTGCAGTCTCGAGCGAAATGACCGGGGGTGCCACAGTTAAAGCATTGTGTTATCCTCTTGGGTAAAGCACATCTTTTGGCAAAATGTCCAGGCATCTGGCAGTTAAACATACTTAGGGTTTGGTTTTCCATTTCTTCTTCTCTGCTTTTGGTCCTTTTCTTACAAAGGTGACGTAGACTGTCGTGTTCCATCCATTGAGTTTCACTGCAACCATACCAAATGTGACTTGGTAGGTTGCAATTAGCACAGAGGCAGCTTGATCTGCTTGTACCATTGATCTCAATTGGAGTCACTGTCTCTCAAAACTTCCTTTTATCTTGCTGCAATTCGGATGATTTCGCAAGGAAACTCTTGTACAGACCATCTCCTAACTGACCTAAGGTGACCCTATCTCCTAGCTCCCATAAGCTCAGAATAACTGACTCAACCAAGCCGGTGGGATCGACTTCTGGGGATAACAGTTGGGATTGTTCGCCTGATTGGTTCTCGGTTGCCTGAGACGACTCAGTCATCTATGATCCTACACATACGTCGAGCCTAATGGGTTAATATCATATATAATATACTCGTACTATCACATAAGTATACAATAAAAGTATACATAATACAACTCAAGTATACATAACACCTAACATGTATTCGAACTAGGGCTGTCTAATAGCAAAAGGGATCGTATTCTTATTCTTATTCTCCTTCCAAACTCTGGGTCGTAGGCTATGCTGACTGTTTTGAGATTTGACTCAGGAAGTTCGTCAGTATCTAAGTTACCCAAGCGGGCTATGGCTTACCTCAACTTCCCAGAAACTCGACTATTATCTGTCTATATAGAATTCATATGTCATAACCAATGACACGACTAAAAAGTTGTGCGCTCTTGTGCAACGCCCAAGTGTAGGTGATCGTGCAAGTAGTAATCTGGATTGAGTTCAGGTCGATCCCACAGGGAAGATGTTAAACTAATTGCTTAGATTATTCTCAAACAGAAAAATAAAATTCAAATTTTTTTTAAAGATGTAGAACACAAAGTTCCACAGTTTAACAACTACTAAAACTGAAGAAATTAAACTGGATTAACTAATTACTAACTAATTAACTAAAGCAGTGATTTGAAAAGTGTTTTTCTTAATTAAAAAGGAATGTTGGGATTACACGAATCCATCGCAACCTAGCCATCTACCATGCAATTACATTGAAGCTCAATGGAGTACACTCTTTACAGTATTCCGTATTTCTCGTAAAATAAAGAATCTATAGTCCTTTCATGACCGGGACTATGTCATCACAATGAAGTTTGAAATACACAAAGGCAGTTTAAAACAATAGTTTAGACTCTCACCTACAATGGTATTAGCATTGAGGGTGGTTTGCAAAATATATTGAAGAAAAATGCCTCAAGGCTTTAGGTTTAAAGACTGTTTTGACAAACTGAGCATTTTGGGACAATTTGATAACAATTGAGTAAAATAGAAAGTCTAGGGATACTACATAGAATATTCTCAAGAATTAGAATGTTCGTTCGATCGATCGACGCGCTTTCGATCGATCGAATATCTTCATCTCTCGATCGATCGAACTGACTTCGATCGCTCGACTGTATCTGTTTCGATCGATCGAATATGTTTGATCGATCGAACACAGAAATTAATCTGCTACATGGCAGAGGCCTGAGATCACAGTTTCATCATGATCTCCCAACCCGGGGACTACTCAGATATAGTCTGGAGTGTCACAGATTTATTCTTAACGTAAAAATTCATTAAGGTTGTGTTTGGTTGAGATTTAAACATGCAATCAATGAAAAGTTATGATTTAAACGCTACCAACTAGCAAAACTACAATCTACTCAGATATAAACTATGTAAGCTACTGAAAGAATGCAAACAAAACTGATATAATCAAAACCTGGAACGAACAAGCTATGGATAGACTTTAAACTTCAACCAAATTCAATATCCGATCAACAAACCTACAAAAATCAAAGTAAAACACTCTCTCTCTATGTAAAAACTGATGAAAGTAAGGTGGGCGTCCTTATGGACGTACACAATACGAGTTTTGTATAGTAACAACCTTATGCTAGGGTTAAAAAAACTCGTTTCTGCTGCGTGCGCATATAATCTGATAAAAGCCATGTTCGATCGATCGAACTATTCTCGATCGATTGAACTTCTGGAACTTCGATCGCTTGAGCTTCTCTCAATCGATCGAAACGTCGATCGATCGAATGGTCTTCAATCGATCGAACTCTGTATTTCAACTTTTGATTGTCTTCATTAGAATTCAGCATTTCCTTTTATCTTTATCTTTCAATTCTCCACACAGCAACTGCAATCTGCATAAATTACAGCTAAAACACACAACTTATCATAGATTAATCAAAATGTGTATAAACTGGTGTTGTAATTCGAATTGCAGATAAATAAAGGAATTGTAAACTAAATAAACACTTTTTCTTCTTTTAGCGCAGTTGCATTTTACAAATACCCCCGCTTGTCACAACCCCCACCTAGCGAGTTGCTAGTCCCTAGCAATAGAGCGAAAATAAAAAATAAAAAAAAATAAAAAAAAAACAAGCTACACTATAACTATAATGACTAATAACATAAATTAAACTAAGGTAAACTAGACTAAAACAAGAAAGAAACTACCTAACTCACTTTCGCAGGAATCGCGGTTGCATTTAGCTAATGCAACAAGCCGTTAAACCCCTAGGTTCCCCCTAGTGGACGAGTGTTGTCTCGTGAGGGTTTGCAGTGAATATACCCACAAAATTCTCTGATTAAGCTCAAAAAGATGTAGAATAACTTTTAAACAATCTCCATTATTCACTGTTAATTTAACTCCACAAATCATATCATCCTCATTCAAACCATGAAAGAAATGCACATGTTCCTCATGTCACCAATATAAAAATAACATATGCGTCACATCCATATATCCGTGTGTGTGTGAAATTAACAGCTATACATCAACTTCATTTAGAGTTGTTTAAACTATCATACTCTCAGAACTTGTAGTTTCAACTCAATTCTCACATAGTTATTTCACTCAGAAATGAACATCTCACAGAAACTTGGTGAATAATAATCACACATGGTATGAAAACTTTGATAGGAGTGATTTTTCGGATACTAATGCTTTCATACTCGACTCTATAAAAGACGAACATTTTAGAGTGTATAGTCTCATGAAAGGAATACTACTTACTAGAGAAGCGAAATACCGTGGATAACTCAAATTACACTTTCATGTTTAAACTAAGTTATAGAGAATCATTAAGGCTTTGACTTTTCGGTTTTTTATTTAGTGGGATAGAAATGAAAGGGTAAGAACTTGCACATCTTTATCATGTGACTGTATTCAGTATTTCTTTACTTTCTTCCAACCATCCTCTCCATACATATCATCATTCATTTCATTTTTATTTTTTTTCTCTTTTCCTTTTTTTTTTAACCTGGAAGTATATATATGCAGTCCTTTTCACCACTATTCCCTCCTTATACTTCAACAATTTAATTACATCGGGTGTGCAATGGGCTATATTTAGGTCAAGGTATAAAGTCTGAAATTTCGAATTTCATAATGGATTTGACAGTATTTACTAGGTGTGGGGTTAAGAACAACACATATTCAAAGTGTTGATAAAGGTATATGGAAAGGTAAGGAGTAAATAACGATGGCTTAAATCATTTTCTCAACTTTTTAATTTTAACACTTAAATGTTCATTGAGTTTAATTGGTAAATCCTGAACGTTCTCCTCTAATAAGCAGCCAAAATAAAGTAATAGAGACTAGTCAACGAATTTTAATCGGCATTTTCAATGAAAACAATTCGAACCTGATGTGATAATTCCCTCAGAATTGAAGATTGGATTCAATAGCTCACTAAGGGTAACTAGTTTTCACTACTTCATTCTTTAAAGCACAAAAGTCGTATTAACTCTTATTTAAAGTTTTCTGCATAGCTATTAATACGTGCAAATAATTTGGATACAAGAATGGTCAACATATGCATTCATCCTAGAGAACTTAGAAAAACGCGTGAACTTAATTCATAAAAGGATGAGAATAAAATGGTTGTCATTGCTTGACAACAGCTAAATAGAAGTGAAAATTCAAAATTATTCTACCCATTAAATTTCTAAAACTTGGTTAATTGTTTGAAAATTTTGCACGGTTGTTGAATGTGAAATTTTTATAAGTTGCTTTTTATAAGTTGCTTAATGGAAGTATGACATACGCAATAGATACGCTTTTAGAAAGAATGGTCCAGATTGCTACACAGGTGATAATCTATCTACATCCCACCCCCAACTGAAAATTGCAATGTCCTCAGCAGGCGATTTTCAAAAATAGATAGAGAGATAGCACCTGATATATATCAGCATAAGAATGGCAATCATAAAAACCTGCACAGAAAGCATACAACCTCCAAGCAGCAGAGAACAAAACATTATGAAATAAAGAACATGGGATCCATGTTGAGAATAGAACGAATCATTGGAAATATAGTAAATTGAAAGAACACAATAGTGAAGAATGCATCATGCAACTAAAATATAAAATATACAAAGCAACCAAAAATAAGCAATATCCCAAAAGTATCCAAAAATATAACTAAACAACAAACCAATACATTCAACGCCAACCAAAAAAACTAAACATCCCTATAACCAAAAAAAAACTCAACCACACCGATCCCCCCAGAACTAGACATCAACGGCTACGTCCGATAATATCTCAATGAACACATCAGGAGCATCCCCACCACCACCCTCAGCAACAGTCGGTGCTGCTGGGTCACTCATGCTCGTGGCAGCCGGAATAGATAAGGGTGTATCGACCACGACAGGAGGAGGTGGTAGTGGAATCTCCGTAACAGGCGGTGGAGTCGATGATGTAGAAGCTGTAGTGTCAAACTGGGAAGATGGATCGGCTGATGATGGATCGATGGTGGATGGTGGAACAACAGATGTAGTAAGTGGGACAGTGGAAGTGTCAGGAGCAGCTGCAGGTGGATCACTGGGTATGGTAGGTGCAGCTGTATGAGCCGCCTGGGCAACTTCGATCTGTATCAAGATCGCCTCCAGCAAAGTAGTCATCACATCCACCTTACCCTCAAGTCGAATCCTGGCCTCTCTCTCCTCCAATAACAACTCATGAATAGTCGGGAGAGGCACAGAAGAAGACTCATCCTGGGTACGAGCCTGAGACCTCTGTCTCAACTCAAATCTTACCACCTCCTCAACAGGGTCGAACTCCTCCTCCGAGTCATGCTCCTCAGCCTCTGTGGGCGTCCCAAAAGCAGCTCCCTCAGTATCTGTCCCGCCTCCTCGTCTCCCCTTCTCTCCAACTTTTGCCTTGCCTTTTCCTTTTCGCTTCCTCTTCTGCGCATCGGACCTGCGGGAAGCAGTCTCGCCAAAACAGCTGTGAGACTAGGCAGTCACATCATCGGCCAATGGAATGATACACGCATGTTCAATCACCCTATGAATAGCCCAAGCACCCTTCAGGTGCTTCTTGGCCTGAATATAGCGTGTAGGGTGTCGCATAAAATTGATGTAGAGGCGGGGCAAACAGACAGGCTACTGTGTCCCAATCGCATATAATACCCGGGCATACCATAGTGCAATCTTCTCCGGATACGATGTCACTAATAGGCAATTGCTCAGGGCGAGGTGGAGCATATGGTAATTATCTGTGAGGTGGAGGTCGGGAATGAGAGCCTCGCCATCCCATGCCGAAAGAGCACCCCCGGTAATCTCTCGGATGATAATTGTCGGGGAGAGCAGCAGTGTGTCAGGGCGGTGCGGACAAACACAATCAGGTACCTCCGGTACCCCAAGAGTAGCAGCGACGGTAGTCGGACTGAAAATGATCTCTCGTCCGCGGAAGAATGAGCGAAGGGTGAACGGAGCAACTGGATCCCAGATCATCTTCGCACACACCTCCCGTATCCAAGATAGATTTACATACTTAGGCTGGGAGAATAGGGTGTACCACTGGGGCATGGCACGTATCCGTGCAAGATACCACGGAGTAGCCAGCCAGGCAGTTTCAAGGGGTCGCTCTATCATGAGCTTCCGCGACTGGAAGTAACGAGTGAACCAAACACGGTCTTCCTCGTTTCTGAACCCGTGATCTGGAACTGGGTCGGGTATAGCGAGGTCGAACGGCTTAGATTTATGGTAGCCAGTGATCGGATTCATGATAAAACCCTGAAATGGAAAAAGCAATGAGAGAAAACATTAAAACAGGGCAAATAATAAAGAGAAAGAAACTGCCACACTTCGATTGATCGAAGCCTGTTCGATCGATCGAGCATATTGCAGGTTCGATCGCTCGAGAATGTTCGATCGATCGAACGGATGCTGGGTTCGATCGATCGAAATCAGTTCGATCGATCGAGCACAGCGAAGTGGCAGTAGCAACGATTGATACCGGGAATAGCCCGAAAACAACAAAAGCATTAATAAAACTAAGAAAAGGAATTAAAGAACCAATAGGGGGCACCCCCACATGAATTTGAAATGAAAAGAAATACGAGTGGTGACTCGGGGGCTCACCTCGAGAGACGCACTGGGTAGACGGTGCCGGCGATGCCACTGATGATCCGGGGGACCCGGAGCTCCTTAATGGTTGTGGTTTGAAGGGGGGAGGCCAAAATCAAGGGAGCCGCTTCTGTCGTCGATCGCTCGGGTAAGGGAGAGAGAGAGAGAGGAAACTGACGAATTGTCTCGGCGACGCTTCGTTTAAAAATAGGTTTTGATCGATCGAGTAGGCTCGATCGATGGAACCTTCGATCGATTGAGCCTTCCTCAATCGCTCGAGGTGATGACACTCTCGATCGATCGAGATACGGTCGATCGATCGAACATAGAAATCCTACAATATCCCTGAATTGAGAAATTACACACCCCCAACCAACCAACAGTGATCTGGACATACAGAATAGGGATAAAACAGTGCAGTGCCAGAACATGTAAGCCAAAAACGTCAACCACATAGTAGAACATTGCAAATTTATATAAATAAAACCTTAAAATAGCATCCATGTGCAATATAATTGCCCCCAAAAATGGTATTTACAACCTTATTGAAAAAGAAAACTAAAATAAAACTGAAATTAATGACACTTCGTCCAAGAATACACTCCAATTTATGAAAGAAAATCTAAAATGACATTAAATAATTGGAGTGAAACACTATTCTTCAAGCAGAAAGATTCCGTCTTCCACACCCTCCTTTGCCGAAGCTTCAGATGTAGAGTCTGAACTTGATGATTCCCTTTCCCAGAACAAGCGGAAAGCAGTGAGGACATCATCAAGCAAGTCTGAACTCTGTAAGGAATTGATATCACAAACAAGAGGTGATCCGCATGGAGACAAGGATAAAGGAGTATGATTGTGCAATGGACTTTCCTCTTGTGGCGGAGTGCCTGGGGACCTTATGTATGGTCCAAATCCATGAAAGAGTTGATGTGGAAGGTATAGCGATGGGAATGGTAGATTCATAGTGATATTCCTGACAAAAGGAAACAAAAACGAAACGGAGAAAATAAGTTAACAAGAGCAACAGAAAAACAAAAAGGAAGAGATAAATAAAGCAAAACGAAAAGAAAATGAAAGGAATGAGACACAAAGTTAACCTCACTATTGGCCATATGTGGATACCCGGATTCCATCGCTTCGTTAGTTTTTTGTTTGAAATTTGATTTGATTTTTGATCAAAGAAAGAAAATGGTCTGTTGAAAACAGATACAGAGTCGCCACTTGGTCTTTAAGGAACCAAGAAACCTAATTTTGACTCAACCAAATGGATAAAGGGCACCGACCCTTCATAACCAAAGAACTTGGTTCGGGGTTTTGGTACGAGAGAGGAAGGAGCCTTTGTCGCGACTAAAACACCCTCAACTCGCCCCGTCTTTCGACGGGCCTCAATTAGCATCCAAATAATCATCTTATACTATGTATGGTTTGGCAATTAATACTATGATAGTATATTACATCACATAATAAACTTGAAATGGAAGATCTAAAGATAAAATATCATTCATAAGATCTAAGTCAAATATCATGCAATGTAAAGTGAAAGATCACACAAATAAACCTAAGAAAGATCATCTAATCACATATCAAGTAATCAAGCTTTCCTAGTCTAAGGGGACATGAATTGTTCTTGAAACAAATAATCAAAGAAATCAAACTATGCTTAGCAAGCTAGAATGATGCATGTTAATCTTTAAGAAAAGAAGATCTCTCAATCCCCGGGACGGATGAGAAAGGATGATTAGATCGAGGGGAAGCATAGACGTGTGATCGAGTTCATTCCTTATAATCTTCTTAGATTAGGAGTTACAAAAACCCCAAATCTTGCGTGGATGCAATGTATGTATCTAGAATGTGCCAAGGTTGTAGTGTGCTTTGTGTTCATGGATTTCTAGAATGACTTAGAAGTCTAAAATGTGTATGAATGAATGAATGAAATCAATAATGGGATATGTACAAATGTAGTATGAACTACTCCCTAAGATATGAACTAATTTGGAATGCATGTAGGCATCAAATCAAAGAATGAAAGTTGAAATGTGCTTGCTGTGAATAGTGGACAGAACAGTAGCATGATCTTTTGGAAATTGAAACAAGGGGTTAGGAGTGTTTTCAATGAATGATTTTTTATGGAGATCTTCCTTATTGTGTCTAGAACACAACCCAAAAGGACAATCTCAATAGCTATCACAGATTAAAAGAAATAAATCAGAATGTACACATGACTCAGAAACAAAAGCTGCACTGTTGACTGATTTGTATGATTTTTCATAAATCAAAGAAAGGGTTTATGATGACCCATTATATACCAACAGTTTCCTAAGACACCCAAGTTTCATAAAAAAAATAGAAAAGATATATGTACAGTGACGAAAACATCCAGAATAAGTACAAGAAGTTGGGTGAACATTCTGTGAGAACAGGGGCATATTATGAATATGAACTTCTCACACCCAAAACAATTACTTTCATATCTCTATAATTGATGGGAAAAATTGGAGACAAACTATGATGTCTTAGGAAGATTTTCCAAGTGGTTTCATTATCATAACTCAAGTATTTAATTCAAAACAAATCTTTGAATCTGAACAGCTCACTATTTTGGATCATTCTTGAAGAAAATGGATTTGGGTTTTGAAATAGAGTTTGAGTTCTTGATTGGGGGTTTTGAAATAGATGTTCAAAGCATGAACTTAAACTCTTGAGATGACCATGTGACCACTTAGAACCTCATCCAACCTTGAATCATTAAATAACTCCCAATATTATTTGCACAAACATAGTTT